>CM077475.1:20737106-20770314 GCA_039654755.1 Calcarius lapponicus
TTTCCTTTCCTTTCCTGAATTTCCTTTCCTGGAATTTCCTGGAATTTCCTTTCTGGAATTCCTGGAATTTCTGGAATTCCTGGAATTTCCTGGAATTTCCTTTCCTTCTTCTTTCCTTCTTCCTTTTCCTTTTCCTTTCCCTTTCCCTTTCCCTTTCCCTTTCCCTTTTCCTTTTCCTTTCCTGGAATTTCCTTTCCTGGAATTTCCTTTCCTTTCCTTCTTCCTTTCCTTTCCTTCTTCCTTTCCTTCTTCCTTTCCTTTCCTTCTTCCTTCCTTCTTCCTTTCCTTTCCTTTCCTTTCCTTTCCTTTCCTTTCCTTTCCTTTCCTTTCCTTTTCCTTTCCTTTCCTTTCCTTTCCTTCCTTTTCCTTTCCTCCTTTCCTTTCCTTTCCTTTCCTTTCCTTTTCCTTTCCTTTCCTTTCCTTTCCTTTCCTTTCCTTTCCTTTCCTTTCCTTTCCTTTCCTTTCCTTTCCTTCATCCCCAAATGGATTCAGGTGCACTGGTTCCCTTCTCCAAGACTGGTTTTATATGTTTTTTCTTTTTAAATTTTTAATATATTTTTAAATTCCCACCGTTTGCAGCCAGTGGAGTGGGATTGTGTTGCCAATGCCTCCCCTGCCCACCTGGCTGTGACTTTTCTCCAGGACCTGAGCCTGGGATCTCTGCACATGGAGAGTTGTGCAAACATGATGAGAATAATTTGATAAAGGGCACCCAAATGTCCCCAAGGATTTCTGGATGGAGGGTTCTTTGCTCAATCTGAACCAGGGGGGTTTGACCAATCCTCCCATCAGTTTTTTTGTTGGGATGTCATTGCCAGCCTAATCAGATTCCCTTGGGATGAGTCGTGTGCTCTTTAATAAAAGGAATAATCTTCAATTATTCCTGGATATGACCTTAAACATCACCCTAAATTTAGATTCCTGGGATTATTTTAAAATTATAGAAGGGGTTTGGGAAGGCAAAGCCCATTATGATCTGCAAATCTCTTTAAGTCATGCTTAGAAATTGGCTCTGGGTGTCTTGGCTGTGGCTGGGTACCCGAGGGGATATAAGAACAATAAGAAAGGTAATCACTCCTTACCTATATCATTATTTCCTATTGTGTGGGTGCTTTAAAGTTCATTTCATATTAGTAAAGGTGTTGTTTTGTCCACTCCAGAATACTCAGAATTGCCAATGAATGTGTGTTAGCTTTCTGATTTATCAGTTCCTAAATTATAATTAATTTTTAACCATTCTATTTACCTGGGCCCCAAAGTACAACCAGTCTCAAGGGTGAAATACCAAGCCCCCATAAAATACAGACAGGCTAAAAGAACTCCTGAAGTGCTGATCCAAGGATTTGTTGCTCATCTAAGTGAAGTAGGAGTTCCTTAACCCAGGACTTATTTTTTAGTTCGGTGGGAATGGCACTAAGGCAGTGCTAATTCCCAGTAATTCCCAGTTGGATGCAGAGATGTGTGGGTATCACCCACCCTCCTCCCTCCCAGTGCTGCTGCTGGGCACAAACTCTGTGCTGCCCCTGTCCAGGTGCATTGGGTGTCTCATTTTGTAGGAATAACCCATCCCCAGGGACGCAGCTCCTGTGCTCTGGGGCTCCTTGCTGCTCACATCAACCCAGCTGAGTGATATTAACGGTGGGTGATCAAATTTGCTTTATAAAACTCTCTAGACCAAGACTTTAAAGTAAAACCCACTAACACTTTTATTTTTCTAAGCCTATTAGCCCTGCTTTTCTTTGGCAATTAAAACCCACTGATGTATAAAGCAGTGATTGATGTGCGTACATTTCTGTTGGAATGGAGCAAAAGCAGAAATCATTTCATACCAGTTAACCAGGAATAATAGGTGGAAAATAGCACTGACACTGCTTTTTCTAATCATTAGAAAAAAAAAACCCTGAACTGTAATGACAAAGGGCTCACTAATGGTGAGTTTTTGACAGCGTGTCATTCAAGGCACTGCACAGCAGAGCTGCCTCCCACATGATACAGTCACAGAATTGGCTTTCCAAAGGACATGCAGACACCTGCCATCATCATTGACTCTTCATCTCGTTTCTGTAATATTTTTTTGGGGTGGTTTTTAATAGCTCTTGCACAGAGGGGTCTCTCCTAATTGCAGCACTGGTGTAATTACGAAGCATTTTGTGTTCTAAAAATAGGCACGTGTGGAAAAAATCAAAGCAAAGCACGGAAAGGCTCCTGGGGCAAACAAAGGCAGCAAAACAGAGCTCAGCTTTCACAAAAAATAGGGCTCTCTGGTCACATCCCCAGTTGCCCTGAGACTGGCAGGCTCCTCAGGGAAGTCGTGGTGTTGCAGTCGGGGTCCTGGGGCATGCCTGGGTTCAGGAATTCTGTTATTGCCATTATTTCTGTTATTTATTCACATTATTTCTGTTATTGCCATCATTTCTGTTATTCCCATCATCCATCATTTGTTATTCCCATAATTTCTGTTCTTTTCATTACTTCTGTTATTCCCATTATTCCCGTTATTCCCATTATTTCTGTTATTGCCATTATTTCTGTTATTCCCATCATTTGTTATTCCAATTATTTCTGTTATTGCCATTATTTCTGTTATTGCCATTATTTTCTGTTATTTATTCCCATCATTTCTGTTATTCCCATCATTTCTGCTATTCCCATCACTTCTGTTATTCCCATTGTTTATGTTATTTATTCCCATCATTTCTGCTATTCCCATCACTTCTGTTATTCCCATTATTTATTCCCATCATTTCTGCTATTCCCATTATTTCTGGTGTTGTTGCAGCCAGGAATGGTAACAGAGAGGGGCTGTGTGGCCGCCTTGCTGGGGTGGAAGTCTCACCACTGGACAAATCAGTGGAGCTGGAAATGATCAGGGGTGCAAATACAGAAATCTGAGGCCAAATTTTAAGCTGACCCCATCAGCAGGAGCTGATGTGACCTTGTTTGTTTGCCCATCCTTCGATGCCATCTGAGGAATGTTTCTTGAAAACTTTGCTTGCTTTAGAAAAAGAATGGCCACATTTTATAAAGCTCAAACCCAAGTAGGTCCTAAGAAGGGAGAAAAGGGCTGCAGTTCCTTTTGTTTTGCTTGTAATTTAATCTTCTTTGCTATAAATGACGATTTTTTGTAGGCAAAATTTGGGAAATCTTTCATTAGTCTGGACAACTTGGGTAATTGTTCTGTGCAAAGCCATATGGGTTTGATTTAAAGTTTCCAAATGCCATTTACTGAGACAAACTACCCGGCCTTGAGGGGCTGTGGATCCTTTCAGATTGCTTAAGCTTTCATTAAACCCCACAGCAGCTCATCCCACACAACGATACCCTGCCCAAAGGGAGGAGCTGGTGGGCTGACAGCTGCTGCTGGCTCCTGCTGGGCTTGGGAGCATTTTTGGGGATCTGTGGCATCACTTCCCAGTGCCTGCCCAAGTCGTGGCACTGAACATTAAGGCAATCTCATTATGGCAGCAAAGCCATTCAAGGCCCCATCAAGGGCTGGGTGTTGGTGTGTGCATTGCAGATGTCAAGGCTCTGTGCAAATATTAGCTAATTAAACCTCTTCTGAGAGACACAGCTGAAGGACTTGTCCTCAGAGATGTGCAAACTTTGTCACCGAGAGCTGAAGTGACTTTTCCAAAGTCATGCAGCTGCTTTTAAACACATCCAGCTGAAATTAAATAATACATGCAGCTTTCTGCTTCTGTGGGTCTGTTCAGCTTGATTTAGAATTGATACTGTCCAGAAAGTGTTTAAAAGGCACCTTAAGTCATTCTTTAAATGAGGTGTGAGTAGCTGTTACTCACAATAACCTGTCTGCATTCCTCTTACACCCCGTGTTGTATTCTCCTCTTGAAATCATCACTAATTGCTAATTACTAATCCTTCTCTAATGCTGGGGTTACTGGAGCTCACACAATATTTTTCTGTGCTCACTGGAGCCCTTGGTTGGTATTGTGAGAACTGTTGGCAGCACACTGACCTCCTGAATTGCAAGTCTTGATATCTCAGTTTTTCCTTTTAATCTGGTGGGTTTCTCTGTTGGGTTTGGGGTTTTTATGGGCATATAAGAACAAAAATCCTCCTCTGCTACCCAGGGTTTTAGGTTTGGGGACAAAGTGAGGTGGAACTCGATGGTGTTGTCACCATGAGGCTGAACCCTCCTCTCTGCAACTCAAAGATTGCAAGGTGGATCCTGAATGAAGCTCCTCACTAATCAAATCTTCATTATATCATTGTTCGTTCCAATTTAGGTGTTGGAAAAACAAATCCGTGGCCTTCAGAAAGCACAATCAGCCCTTGATGAGGCATTAGCCTTTCTTAGAATTATCTTAATCTTGTTATTTTACTCAGAGGCAGATTTGAAGTGCTTGCATGAGGCTTTGCAGGGCTGGCTCCCAAAGGCTGATGGTCTGCAGTGCAAGCAAGACTGATGAATGCTCTGCTTTATCTGCTGATTTTGACCATCCTTGCAGCATTCCCTACATGTTCATCCAAGCAGAGTCTGCTTTTCCTGGTAGCAATCCTTCCCTTGTCAATATTGATGTAAAAAACAGCACATTTATTCCTGCAGGCATTCTCTGGGCTTTAGGCTGTTACTCCTCCTGCAGCTGTCCTCAGAGAGGATGGGATCCAGCCTTGTGCCTGTGTGCACTCAAAATATATAAAAATCTGGGCTCTGGCAGGTGGCCAGAGAAATGTCACAGTGCTTCCTGTACAATTTTTTAAAAAATTAAAAAAAACCCTTATTGTAAATTTTATAGAATTTAGGAATGAAGGTTTATATCTCTCTAATTGATAATTTATTTTCCTGTTCTTATTTTGTCCTTAGCCAGAAAAGAAAGAGAGAAAGGCCCATAAAGGTTTCTTTCCTAAAAAAAAGGGAAATGAAGCAGTGACAACTTTGGATTTTATTTATTCAAATGTTTTTAAGTATGTGTGCAGAAAACATTTTTAAGAGAGGATAAAAATCAAGGCTCAGTTTTCCATCCTTGTAGCCTCATAACGATGCTCCTACCAGTGCCTGCTGATAAATATTTATCACCTCTGTGTTTCCTCTGGTTCCCAACTGCACTGACAACAGGTTTGTAATTGCCAAACCAAGGCTCAGCTACACTGGAAACAAGGGGGAAAAAAAAGAAAATTGAAATGCAGGAAATTGTAAAGGATCAGAGGCTGCCAGAACGATTCCATGTCTTGGTGCTCCCACGAAGCAGCTGCTGGTGACAATCCTGGTGGCACTCTGAGCTCAGAGTCACCTTCTCCCTTCACTCCTGAATTCAGTGTGCAAGGAGAGCAGGGGGAGTTGTATTTTTGCAGTGCATGGGCCCTGAGGAGAGGAAAAAGAGAGAGGTGGAAGGAGGAATTTAATTTAATTTAATTTCAGCACTTCTGTGGCTTCACATGCAGCTGGTGCAAGAGGTCAGGGTCTCCACACGTGGGACGGGAGGGCAGCAGCAGCGAGGGGAGCAGCCTGCCTTGGGATGGAATTGCTGATTCAAGGCAGTAATTCCTCCTAAACTCATAGAACAAACCTCCCCCAGCCTTACAGGTGCTAGGGTTTTCTCCAGCTGTGTCTGTTTCTGTGGGTGAACCAGCACCTTCTCCTTTCCAGCCTGGGGAAGGCATTTCCTGATCCCCTTGTTGATGCTCCTCAGCCTCCTGCTGCCTCACATTCCCCCCAGATCCCCCCAGCCCACCCTCCACGCTGATATTTGCTTTATTTCACCATTTTCCTTTGGTGATCAGCCTCTAACCGCGTTCTTTCTCTCCTGGCAGACCTTGAGAACTTCAAGACCAGGACGAGGAGCACGGTGTCCGTCCGCCAGGGCCAGGGCATGGTGCTGCTCTGTGGGCCCCCGCCCCACTCTGGAGGTAAGGAGCTCTCCTCTCTTGGTTTCAATGAACTGTGGGGTTTCCCTTCTCAGGGAAGGGAATTCTCGGGGTTTGCAGGAGGTTTGAAGCAGTCACCTGCAAGGACAGCTGGTGGCAGGGCCGCCCTGGCTGAGGGGGTCCTGGTGCCTGGGGAAGCTCCAGTGGGGGACAAATGCAGAGAAGGAGCATTTTATGCATCTGAGTATAAATTTCAGAGATAAACTTCAGAGTACAAACTGCAGAGATGGAAACTAAAGCCATGTCTTCATATCCTGAAGGTGTGACCAAAACCTTCTAGCTCAGCCTTTCCAGTTTGTGGCCTGGGTGTGTCTCCTGCTAAAAAGTTGAACTTGCTGGCAGAGCCCCTTTTGTGCATCATCTTTTCATTATTTTCTCTTTTTCAAACACTACTGGCACTATTTTTTGTGTCCTGGGTACTCAGGATGTGCCCAGGTCTCACAGGGCGCTGTTTGCTTCAAAGAGGGCGGCATGAATGTTTAGAAAACACCAAACAATTCTTTCAGTTTAGCACAAACTTATTTTAATTGTGCCAGTTTGTGGCTTCCTGAGAGTGTGTGCTGCACTGCTCTGTTTGAAATGTGTTGGAGAGGGAGTGGTTCTGTGAGAATTCCTGCTGGAATTCTTGGTGTGCCTGACGAGATCCATGTGTGTGTCCCTCCCCACCAGGACCCACACCAGCCACTGCAGCTGGCTCCTTCAGCAGGGGCTGCTCGCTCTGTCACAACAGCACAACATCTCCTGCAGATCTGTGGCCCTTTTAAAGAAATTTGCAATCCTGCTTTGAGGTCTGTCTGGCCTCATCAGCTGGATGGAAATTGCCCCCTGGACCATGTGCTGTTAGGCTGATGGTAACACTGCCAGTGTTTGATGCTGTGGTGCAACAGGAAAAACCTCCTCAGCTCCAAAGTGAAAAATAATCCAGCTCATTGGAAGCACGAGTGGTAATAAGAGGAGAAAATGCAATTATTTATTTTAGAATCTGATTAGGGCAGCAAACCCAGGTTCATCATCCTTGCAGAAAGTGCCTGATGGCATTAGTGACCACTGCTGAAACATAGGACTAATTGTGGGAAAAATACACTAATACACTTTCTTTTTTTTTTCTTTTTACTTAGTTTCATATGTGCATTGAAAAATCAAATCTGGGAAAAAAGAGAATTTAAAAAGCAAAAATATTCAATCTGAGAATTGCCATTGCTTTGCTGATGAGGGTATTCACTGGAATAGCAGAAGCCTAAAAAAAAAAAAATCCTGGCCAGGTGGTGAGATTTGGGAAAAGAAAAACAGTAAATGGGAAGGGAATTGTTTTCTGTCAGCCATTGTGCCACTGGTTGTCTTGGGCTTGAAAATTGTGACTTTATTAAAAAGACACTGATCAGCATCCAGACCATTTAACCTTTCATCTGTGGGTCTAATACTTTGCCACTTGGAAATGCCCATTTCTGAGGAGCTGTCAGCTAAAAGTGAAGTTATGTTGGCCTACATACATTAGTTGTTGAGTCTTTCTTTTTATTTTTTCTTGTTAATGATGCCCAATAAAGAGCTTCCTACTGTTCCAGCGTTACAGGAAATTCATCCCGAAAATGAGTCCAAATGATGAACAAGCCCTTTCAGCACCAGCAAATGGGCTGTGTGTGTACAGCTCGCACAGAACAATCTGGGCAGTGCCGTGCACTGTCCCAGTTTTTGGTTGGAAATGAGCTGGAAATCCAAGCCCACGGATGTGAGGTCCCCCCCAGAGCCCGCTCCGTGCGGCGGGGAGCCGCTGTTGTCAGGTCACTGCCTCGTGCTGGTACATTCTGTTAAGCAGCATAATGATGTGATGGCCTCCTCTGATGAAGCGCATGCTGAGTGCTGGAGGTTTGGAAAGTAAATGTTCATCTGCAGCTCGGGAAGTGGCTGGGCTGGGGAGCGCAATGAATGCAAATCAAACATTTGCTTCTGCCGCGCTTTCCGCGCTTGCAGCGGTGGATTCCCACCCGCGAGGCCAGTCCTGCTGGACCCATGACCCCTTTGTCTGCTGGAAGTTCCAGTTCTTTTCCTCTCCTCTTTTTTTTGCCTTCTCCATTTGTTCCTAACAGACTGGTAGAAGCCTGCCTTCGTTGTTAGGGTTTTTCTGAGATAATTACCCTGCGTGTGAAGGGTGTTCCCTCGTTATTTCTGCAGCTTGTTTAATCAAAAGCCCAACAATGGTCTTGTGTCAACCATTCTGCCCTGAAACTCCGCAGAAAAAATCGTTGAAGAGTAAATATTGCTCTGGGAACGTGGCACTGGGGCCTGGGTAACAGCATGATGAGCTGCTGGTGGTGTTTGAGTGGACAAGAAGATACAGTCAAAAATCCTAAGAGTCTGTGTGGAGCTCAAATTTGGTTTTGGTTTTGGTGCAGAACACCAGGGGCCTCATCCTGGTCACAGCATGAACTGGGCAGTGCCAGTGATGGAGTCACAGGAATGGGTTTGGATGCTGGAGGGGCATCAGAGGGTTCCTGTGACTTCTTTGTTGAGTCTCATTTAGGTACCACAGCCTGTCTTGGGATGGGTTGTAGAATTTGGATACCAGAATTCTAGAATTTGAATGTCAGAAGTCAGAATTGGGATGTCAGACGTCTCCTGCTTTGTATTTTCAGAGCCCTGTGAGATCCAACCACTGACTCACAGAATGGTTTGGGTGGGAATGGCCCATCCAGGGCCAGCCCTGCCGTGGCAGAGACACCTTCCACTGTCCCAGGAAACAATTCCTCCCTCACAGGGAACCATTCCATCCCAATATCCCACCTAGCCCTGCCCTTGAGCTGTCACAAGAGCAGAGCAGAGGGGAAGAATCCCCTTCCTTGACCAACTGGAGAATTTTGAGCCAAAACAGGGAAAATATCACCAAAAATGGCTTTGTTTCTTCTTGTGTGTTCTTTCTGTTGCATTTAAAAGGCATTTAGAAGTCATAAACCTTTTCAAAGTGTGCAGTAGTGTTCAAGCTAAGCTCTTTGTGGAAATGTTTTCCTTCTGAGGAGCTCTGCAGGGGGGAACACCTTTCCTTGTTTGCTTTTTTCGGTGTTGTTAATCACATTTGGCAAGATCCATTTCTTGTTGAGATAAACTTAATTGAAACAAACAAACAAAAAGCTCCAAAATCCAAAGCAAACACTCACTTGTGTTTCTCAGGGCTCTGAATCTAAGTTGTGTTCCAAAAGGGATATGCCTGGGAAGTATTTGGAAGTCACTGTCCTTTTAACTTTATCTCCAAATTTTAAGATAAAATATTCTTTTGTGCCAAATAGTTCTTTTCATTTAACTCTGTGGGAGCTGAGTCATTTAGCTGCCACTTTTATTAGATTTATTTGATAGTCAGGGCAGGGTCAGTTAATATTTTAACAACAACAGTTTTCAAATTCCTTCTAGCATCCCTGGCATTTTGTTGTGAGTCCAGAGGCTAAAAAAATGCAGTCTTGGAAAGGATTTTCTACTTGACAGGCTGGTAGCACACCCTTCCTCATGCAGAACAAACAGGTCTGGAAACCCTTCCCCTCCCTTCTCTGGGAAGATAAATGAACTTGTCTTTAGGATTCCTCTGCCCCCCTTCCTGCGAGTTTCTCGTGGTTCATCTTTAGAAAGATCTATAACCATATTCTCATGACATTTGCCTTGCAGCCCTCGTGGGAAAAGCCTGTGGAGATGGAGCTCTCCAAGTGCTGTGAGAAATGCTGAGTGCACACAGAGGGCTGCTGGAAATGATCTCTCAATTACTCCATTATTTGAATTCTGCGTTCTCGCTGCAGTCCCTGGTGGTGTGTCCTGCTCTGGGCTCTGCTCATTCCCCCACTCACCACAGCTGGAGCACATCTGTTCTCACTCCCAATCCAGCTCAGTAATCTGGGCAAGAAATCAACCAGCTGATGGCTTTTTTAGAGAACAAAGTGCTCAGCTGGGAACCCGCTGGTGTTCTGTAGGATGTGTCTCCTCCTGCAGACACATCCTCAGAAGTTCCTGCTGACCCTGGAACTGAATCCCCCAACAATTCCTCTCTCTGAGCCTCAGTTCCTCAGACTCTTTGTCCCTCTGCTCCTTTCTGACCGTCCTGGGGAGCTGTGTCCCCTTGAGTGAGCAAAGGCAGGATTTCAAGGAAAATCAGTTTTCTGTCTCTGCGGTGCCCATGTTCTCAATGCGCTCGGAAAATTCCATTTTCCTGAAAAGGAGGAGATTCATTAAAGCTCAGTTGTTCCCATAATTCTTTCCTATCTGATGCCATCAGTCCTGATGGAAACCCAGCCATGGATGGGAACACATCTGTGTCTGTGAGCTGAGCTGTTGACAGAGAATTATTCTCACACCTTTTCACAGATTGGATGCATTCAGGTTTTCTCATTCTCTCCTGCCTTTCTTTCCCTGATGGTATCCAGGAAAACTTTTAGTTCTGTTGCACAGCTTAATCAAGTAGAACTAACTAAATTTTAGCATTTGACAGAGGAGATGGCAATTCTGATCCCATCTCAATCCCAGCCTTTCGTGCTGCACGGGCAGGAGTGAAGTGTGGACACCAAAGGTGTTTGCAGAAAGCATTTTACAGATTCCAGTGCTGGTAAAACCACTCCTGGGCACAGGAATCATTAGTCCTCTTGCTTTTTCTCTCCTTTTATTATCATTGTTTTAAAGGGATGATGGGCTGGGAACAGTGAGGATCTTTGGGCTCTTGGGGTGGCTGATGGCCTCTAGTGGGATGAATGGTTTGGGGGGTTTGTCCTGTAAATAATCCATCCCACAAATGATGTCTCGTGTTTGTACAGCCCCCACCATGCAGTGCAACGAGGAAGGGCAGCAAACCTGGGAAAATCAGAAGAGTGCAGGAGGGAAAAGGCAATTATCAGGCATTTCTATACCATGATCAGCAAATGGAGTGTAGCAGGATCCTGGAGCATTTAATGTCCTCACTCCACTACAGCAACCTTAACATTCAGCCTTCATTTTCCTGTTTCTTTCAGTGTGGGATGCCCAGAGCTTTTGAGAAATGTGAATTTTACAGAATCTCTATTCCCAGTTCCCCCTTGCCAGGCAGGATGTCAAAGGGCTGAGCTACCCCTGTTACTCCTTATTAAAGGATTGATAGTTTCTCCTCCTTCTCTGCTGTCTTAATGTCTTTGGAAGCCTTTGCTGCTTGGTCAGATTTGGTTCCAATTAGTGAGAAGCTAATTTAGAGAGGAGCCTCGCACACATGGGTGGGCAGCGTGGCTGTAAAAGTTCCATTTCTCCAGGAAACCGAGCAAAAAATCTGCTAAGCTGGTTGGGAGTTGGTTGAGCCATTTGTCAGGAGGCTGCAGAGCTGCTGAGCAGCCTGTCATGGATCACTCTCAATGCTGGAGGGAAAATCTGAGCAGGTAAACTCTCCCTTGGGGCTGGGAAAAGCAAAGAAAAAGGGAAATATTTTCCCATTAGGGATGCTCAGTGATGGATTCAATGGATTTGGATTGGTGCTGGAGCATCAGGAGGGGCTGCAAACCTGCCTGGGCTGTGGGGCAGGTGTTAAACCTTGTTTTCCATGGGTAATTCTGCTTGGAGGCTCAGTTCCCAAACAAACAGGAAAATGCCCCAGCAGGGTTCAGTTCCCACGAGCTGGGGCTCCACGGCTCACAGCTGACTTTCCTGGAGTGGGAACAGTGAAATTCCAGCAGGAATTCCCAGGAGGGGGATGCAGGATGGGTGCTGGAGATGTGTGGGAGATGGAGGAGACCATGAGGAGAGCAAAGGATGCAGGAAAACACCTGAACCTGTCACCAGCTTTTCCCCTTTAACAGTGACTGCCCCTCCCATGTCCCCAAGAGCAGGAGAATTCCCATATCTGAAGAGTCAGCACCCTAAAAGTGTTCTCCAGAGCATGAACAGCTGAGCTCAAAAAGCCTCTGAGTGATTGATCTCAGGCCAAGATCCAGAAAACAACTTCCCAAAGCTTCCAACTCCTGCAGCTTGTCTCCTGCTCCTGAAAGCTGCATCTGAGCAGCCTGGCAGCATTTCTGCCAAAAAATCCCCTCAAAATTCAGCCCAAATTTCCCTCCAGGTGTCTCTTTCCATCGCAGGGAGTAGGTGGGTCACACCCTGGGTTTCTGTAATTCATCTGTGTCTGGCTCCGTGTGATGGAGATGATTACAGTTCAGCAAAAATGGGGTTCATTAAACTTAAAATCAGGCATATGAAACTCTCATTTAAATAAAAAGTGATTGAGAATGGTAACTTCCATTTAAAGTGCATCTCCCATCATTTATTTTTTATGCTCTGCCACAGTCACCGTTTAAATTATTAAAAGCAAGAAGTAAAAAGCTTCTCAGGAGATAGAAATGGATTAGATTAAAATTAATCTGACATAATCCTTTCTGTAAAACTGCTGATTCAGTTTGTGCACAAGTTTATCAACATATTTGAGGATGAAGGATAAGGATAAATTCTCCTCTAATTTGGGAGTGCTTTGGCTTGATATTTCTGACAGCACAGGGAACACACAGAGCTCTCTTAATTGAGAGATTTATGAAATTACAAATATTTCTTACAGCACAAATGCCAAGCTCATCACAGATTCACACTCATTTAAGCACCTGAGGTGGTGGGTGGGATCTGCCTCCTTTCAGCTGGGATGAACTTTGAGGGGCAGAAATGAGGGGCTGGCTCAAGAGCAGAGGCAGATCTTCAGCTGGCACGTGTCACTTGTCCCCTGCAGAGTCAGCACCCCCAAATTCCCTTTTTTGTGCCCCAGGAGGGTGGCAAGGACACAGGAGGAGGTCTGGGGTGTGTAAGTGGAGGGGAAGAGGCTCAGCCTCCACCAAAGACCTTGGAAACAGGGAAATAATGAGGGACACGACGTTAATGGATTTTTTATTTATCAGTGACAGCTCGTGACATCTTTAAAAAGAAATCATCTGCGAGCCAGTGGTGTGGTTTATTCCCTGTTTGGTTGCAGTCAGCACTAAATGAAGATTGAAATGGGATTGAGAGGGGGTAGGGCTGGCAGGGTTTGGCTAAAGATGAGTGAAATCTGTCTGACAGGACCCAGTCAATAGCATTTATTGGGAGCTGTAACATCTTGTGATGTCTTTATGAACTAAATTAGAGATCAGAGTGCTGCTCCCAGGCTCTCTCCCATTTGCTCTTTCCCTCCACATCCAGCTCTGCAAAGCCCTCAGAGGCAGCCAGGGCTGCAGAATGTGTGCAGTGGCACAAACACAGCGCTGATGGGCCAAATTTGGGGTTCCACGCCCCTGGGTGCACATTTTGCTTTGTTCAAGTCAACAGTCCTGGCTGTGGGAGCCCCCATTCCTATGGGGCTGATGTTTTATTGTTGAAGGATTAGTGGGGGTATTGGTTTGGGCGTTTTCTGTTACCTCATTCATGTGGTTGCACCTGAAAATGCAACCATGATGTGTTTAAATATAACAAATGTGCAACCATGATGATGTTTTCAGCTGGTAGATATCAAAGCACTTTATTAGGACACTAAGCACTGATTATCTATCAAATAAATGAAGAGAATGGTTTTTTCCTGTGTGCTACAGGCAAGTGCCCTACAAGCCATGCTCCCCTCAGGCTGTTTGGGCAGATATTTCAGCCTTGGAGTGGATCATCATTTTAATTCATTGCAGTAAGAAAATTCCTCTGCAACCAACTATCTTTTTAGAGGTTTGATCTAATCTCTTAAAACTACAGATCAAAGGTAGTGAAAACTGGCATTAAAGGATTAGCTGGGTCACATTGAAATATGTTTTAAAACAAGCCCAGGGACCTTTAGCTTTTCTGAAGCTAGTGCACACACAATAAAGGATTTTTAGGCTAACTCTCTGTGGCTTTAACCAGAAAACCAACTGATGGATTAAATCTGTGAGTCACTGCTTCAGGTGGTGTGGGGAGCAGTTTATGTAACACAAGCCTGCAGAACATCAGCAGTGACTGAATCTCTGAATTCAGTGTAGGCACCACTTGTGCACATGCCCAGCTGCCCATGTTTTTATTCTCTTTTGGTAATTGTTTATAAGTAATTAGCAGCCTCAGCCCAGGCTCCTTTTTATGCTTTTCTCTGGCTGATTTCTCCTGTTTCCATGTGGCAGGGGTGCTTTTTCTCTGGCTGTCAGGTGAAATGAGTGTTTCTTTGCAAAGGTGTTGATGCCACTCTCTGGACCTTATCAAAACATTATTCCTTTTTTATTACCAGAATTTCCTCACTGAAATGAACTTAGAGAGAGAGAGAATCACCCAGGTGATCCCTGCTGGGATGAGCCTGACTCCAGAAACTTCAGTTTAAATGAGAAGGGCTTGGGAGTGGCATCGCATCCAGTCCTGGTTCCCATTCCCAGGAGGTACCAGAGTGACAAACACAGCTTGGCTTGGTGGGTGCTTTTCCTTCCAGGCAGGACTGGCTGGAAATGTCTGTAGGACAAGTTTGAAAAGCTTTTCAGACAAAGCCCATCAGGTTTCTCCCCAGAGCAGGGAGGGTGGCTGTGCCCCCAGATATCGCTGGAATAATTTTGGTATTTCACTGGAGCAGCTGCCCCAGCCCTGGACCTCATCTTGTGATGTTTTCTGTTCAGCACAGATGAAGATTTGTGTTGATTTCCCTCCCTTTGGGTTCAGGTTGGCTCAGTGCAGTCATGGTTGGTGCTCACAGCCATCCCCAGCTGCCTGGGAGAGATAAGCCAGGCCAGCTGTGTGCACCCAAATCTTTCACTGCCTTTGACATCCACAGGCTGGAGATGCACCAGATACAGGGATATTGATTAGGCTTCAGGTAATGAACACCTCTTGCCCTTTTAATTACCCAGAGCTGGCCAGTCGAGGGGCTGGGAGGCAAACACAGCACTGAAAATTGCTGTGAGAATGAGAAAGATTGGGTCGTTTTGTGCATTTTTCTTGTTCTTATAAACTTCTGGCAGCACATTTCTCTGTTGCCTGGCTGCTGAGTAACTGTGTCCTCAGATTTGGCATAGCTGAGGGTTCATCCAAACGTGTTTTATTAACTTTAGATTAATCTTGTTCATTATTTATCACTCTTTTTATTAAAACCTGCAGTGGAGGCCCAGAGCTGTGGTGTGGTGTAGCTGGGCAGCAGAGCTCAGACTCAAAGGGAGAATTACCAGGTGATATTTTTGTCCAGGCTGACTTCCTTAAATTGTTCTGCAATTATTTAAGACTGGAAGATAAAAAATTGATCCAGTGGTGCAGGCAGGGCAATGGAACTGTCTGTAACCCCACAAAAAAAAAAGAAAAAAAAAAGAGGCAGTGCATAATTTATATTTAACATTAAATAGCTTTAACATTTAGCTTTAACATTGAAATAAAACTGTGGAAGAGAAAAATGGTCAAAACTCCAGGAACTGCAGAGAGTTGTGCCAGGGGTTTGTCTTTCCTGGATAATTCCCTTTTTTCCTTTCCCCAGGCTGCTCTGCCAGGGGCTGGAGGCACTTGGAGCCTTCTCTCCTGCTCACGTTTTGTGATTCAAAATTGTGATTTTGTGACGGGGCTGTGGGTGTTGATTGCTCAATCAAATCACAGTGAAATTTGCAATGATGAACTTTGCAATTAGGAAATTTGCAATTACGGAATGTGAATTATGAGTATCCCCTACAAGCAGTTGGCAGGTTTTAATAAGCAAATTGAGAACACAGCTCAGGTTCACAGGACACTCATCAGATAATCAGTTCAGCTTCAGCTTTGCCCAAATTTGCTGTAACCTTCACTTATGAGCAGTTTGAACACCAAGGAATGGGAGCAATCAGAGCAAAAAAAACCAAACCCAGCAGTCTGCAAATGACCCACCAAAAATCAGTTTTCTATGAAGTTTATATAACAACAATGGGTATGGCTGGGGACTGTGCAACAAAATGATATTATAGCATTTGGATATATTGAAAAAAGAGCAGGTGGGAGTGTTTGGCACAGGAACACACCCAGAGCCAAGGAATTTGTCAAATCACCTGAAAGCAAAGTGCAGAATCCTCCTGACCATCACCTGCAGTGCAATGGTTGAGGGAACAGCTTCTCTCCAGGAAAAACTTCACTGCTGCTGTTGGCTCTGTCTGGGAATGGCAGGGAGGAAAATAGACAGGAAAACTTCAGCATTTCCCATCCTGGAAAAAAAAATAAATGAATTTTGAAAAAAAATTCAAAACAGACATAATTTTACAGAATTACATTCTGAAAAAAAAAAAAAAATTTAATTTTGAAAAAGAATTTAAACTGACACAAGTTTATAGAAGTGCATTCTGTAAAAAATAATTGAATTTTGAAAAAGAAATTTTAAAACAGACATAATTTTATAGAAGTGTATTCTAGAAAAAAAATAATTGAATTTTGAAAAAAAATTAAAAACCAGCCATAATTTTACAGAAATGCATGATCAAGGGAAGTGCCAACCAAACACTCAGAGCTGTGTTCACTGCATCTGGATTTAAATTGTTTATAGCAGGGGATGAGCCTCACCTCTCCTTTCAAAATGTCTCAAAATTAATTAATGTTTCACTCATGGTTTGGGTTGTTTGGGGCAGTTGAAAGGGAGAATTTCATAATTTCCTTAATTTCATGTTTTTCTTTTGCCGTGTGTAATGAAGCATCATTTTTGTGCATCATGATTTACAGAAAACCTTCTGTTTTCCACTGAAAATCACTTCCCACCTGTCCAGCTTGAGAGTGACAGAGTGGGTGATCAGGTAGAAATTACAGCAATCACTGAAGGTTGGATTAATCTCTGTAACTTTCAGCAAAGCCTATAAAAATAATAGTGTATTGTACCCACACTGTTCTTATTAAAAATGATAAATGACCCCCATTTTTTGGCTAATGCTGATCCCAAAATTTCATCCTTCTCCTCAGCTTTATGGCTGCCATAATCTTGATATTTTAATAGCTTTTCCCATAATAGCCACAGAGACCTTTTTAAGTGGCAGCCCTGACTTTATGGAAGAGACTTAAAATAAAAATCAAGAGTTTCTTCTCCTTAAAGGCAGAGGCAAAATATGTGCACATCCCAGGAGGGGCAAGCAGGGAAATGTTATTTTGGCAAAGCACAGCCCTAAGTTAATAATTATTTGGAATTTCTGAATGAATTTTCTTCATTTCCATTATCTACTATCCATTTTCTTCATTTCCATTATCTACTGTACAATGAAAGCTGCAGCTTTCGTTATAGAGTAGATAATGGAAATGAAGAAAAATAAGGTTACAACATGTCCAGGGGATGACCAGGCAGCTGCTCTGGGATTGCAGCTCATGGAATTTCTCCTCTCCTTTAAAAATACAAATACAGGTCAGAAATTGAGTAATCTATGTTTGAGAGATCTTTAGATCTTTACTAAAACCAGAAATACACTATAGCTATAAACTGCTCAAGTGTAAGTAGACAGCTGAAGCTGAACCAAAACTCCAAAACTAAATTTGAGTAAAACAAGGTTGATAGAACTCAGAAACAGGTACCTCCAGCAAAAAGAATCTGGGGGAGGGAAGTAGAGAACATAACCCAAAAGCAGAGAGAGGAGCATTACAGGTGTGAAAATACTTTGCACAAAATGTGAAGTGTGGGGAAAGATTTGAGAGGTTTGTGAGAGGGTTATGAAAGGCAAATTGCAGGTCCCAGTAGTCAAAACTTTTTCTTATGACTGTAATGTACCCTGACACTCCAGACAGGAGATGTGAGTTGAAGGTAACAAATCCCAACACTGTGGAAATTACACACAATTTGTAAACTGTACATTATGGAGATTAATGACAGTTCTGCTTTGAAGGGGAAATGAAAATGTGGGAAAATAGGCAAAAATCACATGAAAAGGGCCCCAAATTGGACAGGAGGAGTTTGTAATGAATTCCTCAAGGAATCAGAGGCTCATGTGTGATTAGAGAACCATGGATTGCCTTTTGCTGCCGGTTCCTTGTGCTCCAAGGCTCCGTGTTGGTGACTTTGGGAAACCTTCCCGTCAGCAGGAGCCACCCCAGGCTGTGTTTGAAGTGTCTGTTTGCTCAGGAGGTACAAATTGCCTGTGGGATGTGAGCTGCCTGTCACTTGCAGAGCAATTAGAGAGGCAGACCTTATCAAAAGGAACCTGTCAGCTTGGAGGAGCCATAAATATTGCACCAGGATCTCTCAGGAAATCAAAGGCACTGGGAGGGAGTGTTTATTTACATGGTGCTGCACAAGCAGGAGCACTCAGAGATTCTCCAGTGTGTGCTGCTCCCTGGGCTCCATGTTCCATCAGTCCCATGGGGTTTGAGACAGGGAGAGAGAAAGAAAAAGCCAGGTTTAAATGTTACAGAGCAATAATGCACTGCTCCTCATGTCCAGCTCTGTGTCATTTGGGCAGCTGGATCTCTCTGGCATTGATAGGAAGGCAGAGCTGCACATTCAGACCCTTAATGTGTTCCAAATTAACAGAGTTTGAAGGTGGCTTTGGGGGGGATTTCAATGTTTTGCCCTCTAGAAATGGGTCTCCTTTATTCCCCCCTGCACTGGGTTCCTCATTTTGGAGGGATCCCAGCTCATCATTTGTTCCTGTCTGTGATCAGACCTGCTCCTCTTGCCCAGCCTCCTGTGCCTGCTTATCCAGGGCTTCCAACCCTTAAATATTATATTGCAATCTATTTTAAAGAGCTTTGAATTTTATATAGCAATAACAGATGCTCCTCATGTCCAGTTCTGTGTCATTTGGGCAGCTGGATCTCTCTGACACTGATAGGAAGGCAGAGCTGCACCTTCAGACCTGTACTGTGTTCCTCACTTTTATGTAGCCAGATTAACAGAGTTTGAAGGTGGCTTTGGGGGGGATTTCAATGTTTTGCCCTCTAGAAATGGGTCTCCTTTAGACCCTTCTGCACTGGGTTCCTCATTCTGGAGGGATCCCAGCTCATCATTTGTTGCTGTCTGTGATCAGATCTCCTCCTCTTGCCCAGACTCCTGTGCCCTGCTTACCCAGGGCTTAAATATTACATTGCAATCTATTTTAAAGATCTTTAAATGTTATAGAGCAATAATGAACTGCTCCTAATGTCCAGTTTGGTGTCACTTGTGCAGCTGGATCTCTCTGGCATTGATAGGAAGGCAGAGCTGCACCTTCAGACCTGTACTGTGTTCCTCACTTTTATGCAGCCAGATTAACAGAGTTTGAAGGTGGCTTTGGGAGGATTTCAATGTTTTGCCCTCTAGAAATGGGTCTCCTTCAGTTCCTTCCACCATTTTGGAGGGATCCCAGCTCATCCATTTGTTTCTCTCTTTGCTCAGAGCTGCTCCCCTTGCCCAGCCTCCTGTGCCCTGCTTGCCCAGGGCTCCCAGCCTGGCCCTCAGCTCCAGTGACAGAATTATCCCAGACTCTTTAACTGAGGCAGAGCCTGGGAAAAGCTCCTGCAATGATTATAGGGCTGGAAAGTCTTGAAAATGCCAGCACAAGGGCTCTCAGTGGCTCTCACCAGCAAGGAGATGAGAACCCCTTAAGCCAGAGGCATCATTAGCCCACAAGCACAGAACCATAGAATACAATGAAAATATTTAACCTGGAAATTAGAAGGTTTTTAGCAATTTAAAGTGATGCTGGCTCGCAGAGGAAAGCAGGAGCCCTTTATGAGGTGTAATTATACCTGTGAGACCTCCTGGGGCAGGAGGGGAGGGACAGGGATTGATCCAGAAATTCCCTCCCCACTGTTTTCCTGTGGTCAGGTCACCATTTTCACTTTCTGTGAATCGCAGAGCTCAGGGGGCTCTGGTGGAAACCTTGGTGTGAAGAGTCACTCCAATTTCAACACCCCTGTGCATCCAGGGCAGGGATGTTTATTTGCCTGGTGGTGGCAGCTTCTGGAGGAGCAAGATAATTGTTCACCAGGAGTAAATTAAAAAAAAAAAAACAACCAACAAACTTAACTACTTGCAGAAAATAATAAGCTGGCTGGGAAGTGGTGCCTTGTTTGCTCTGAGTATCCTCTTGACATCAGCATGAGGTTCCTTCTAATGAGATGCACATGTGTAAATATGATGATTAGATGTTCCCTCATAAACAGAATTATCATACCTTTCTAGCAGTCTAAGCAGGCATTTTCGAGTCCTGTTGTTACAAATAAATAAATAAAGGCCAAAAGGCTGCACTCAGCCTCTTCTGGCTGGGAACAGTGGGACGTGAGGGCAGAATATATTTTCCAAAGTACCTAATGGTAGTTGAGGTCAATTACAGCCACGACTCATTAGAGTATTCAAACAAGAATGTGATTTTTAGTATAATTAGTGTTCCCTGAGAAAACTGCAGCAGTCTTGTATCCACTTCAGGCTCTTTGAGTGTGTTTGGGCATTTGGCTCAGGCAGATATAAGGGGGTTAGACTGCATTAACCTCACTCACAGCCTCTGCAGCGTCTCTCACTTCTTCTTTATGGCTCAAATAACTTCCAAAGACGCCTTATAAAACACAGAGCCCTGTCTAATTAGTCACAGAGAAGATTACAGCTGCTTAATTTAGTGTTCAGTTTTCTGCTGATTCAGAAATTCCTGAGGAATAAAGCATCCAGTGGGTGATAACACAACTCGGCAGATCCTCCTCACAACTGGCTTTAAGGGGGGGAAAAAATTAATTAGGGAGGATGAAAGCAAAGCCATGGACAGGCTGGAGTGTTCACAACAAAAAGGTGAGATTCCTGTGAAATGCATTTTGTTCTGGATGAAGTGGAAGGAGTAGCAGGAATACCAGATCCATGTGTGGGATTGAAAGTGCCACAGCTGGAAATTTGCATTTGGAGTGATGCCTTTTTCTCTGGTCCTCAAAAATATGAGCCAGACACAGGGTGATAAAAGGGGCACCTTGAGCCTTAAGTGCACAAATTCTGCAGGTGGAAAAGTCTGAGGATGCACCCTGCTCATGATTTCTGTACAATTTTTATAGATTCTGCAAATTAGCATATCTGACAAGAACGCCCCAATTAGGAACCTGCCTGGTGAGTTAATCCCCCCAGTTCTGGTACCTTCTAAATTCTCCCCCCTCAGATGAGATCCAGGCCCTGTTCACAAAAATTTGTCTCAAAAAGCTGTTTTCAGCCTTGGTTTCTAAGGCAGCACAGGGATCCTGGAATTTGTTTTGTCTTTCTGCCTAGGAAAGCATTGAAGCTAAGCTATGATAAAAAGCTACAAATATGATTGTAGAGAATACAGAGAATATATGGAACAAAAAAGGTAAAAACCAAAATGGCATCAGAAAATAAAGAGGAGATAAAAAGCCGAAAACCAAAACAGCATTAGAGAATATAGAGAAGATAAAAAGGTAAAATAGAGAATATATGAGAATATATGAAGGAAAAAAAAGGTAAAAACCAAAATAGCATCAGAGAATAAAGAGAAGATAAAAAGGTAAAAACCAAAATGCCATCAGGGAATATAGAGAAGATATGAAGGTAAAAACCAAAACAGAGCATATAAAAAAACCAAACCAAAAACCAAATGATATATTAGAGAACATATAAAAGAAAAGAAGGTAAAAACCAAAACAGCATCAGAGAATATAGAGAAGATAAAAAGGTAAAAACCAAAAGGGCATTAGAGAATATATGAAGGAAAAAAGCTAAAAAACCAAAACAGAACATATAAAAAACCTAAACATATATATCGGAGAATATATAAAAGAAAAATGGTAAAAACCAAAACAGGATCAGAGAATATATGAAAGAAAAAAAGGTAAAATCCAAAACAGAGCATATAAAAAAACCATACCAAAACTCAAAAATATGTATCAGAGAATATATAAAAGAAAAAAGGTAAAAACCAAATGGCATCAGAGACTATAGAGAAAATAAAAAGGTAAAAACCAAAATGGTATCAGAGAATATATGAAGGAAAAAAGGTAAAAAAACAAAACAGAGCATATAAAAAACCCAAACATATATGTCAGAGAATATATAAAAGAAAAAAGGTAAAAAACAAAACAGCATCAGAGAATATATTAAAGAAAAAAGGTAAAAACCACAACAGCATCAGAGAATATAGAGAAGATAAAAGGGTAAAAACCAAAATGCCATCAGGGAATATAGAGAAGTTAAAAAGGTAAAAACCACCAGGGCATCAGCAGCCGTGGGGCTCATTCCTTGGGCTGTGCTGTCTCATTTTTCCCTGCTCACAGCGTGTCCCGTGTGCTTGCAGAGCTGACCTACGCCTGGATCTTCAACGAGTACCCCACCTTTGTGCACCAGGACAACCGGCGCTTCGTGTCGCAGGAGACCGGGAACCTCTACATCGCCAAGGTGGAGACCTCGGACGCGGGCAACTACACCTGCGTGGTGACCAACACCGTGACCAACAGCAAGGTCCTGGGGCCACCCACGCCCCTCGTGCTCAGGAACGACGGTAGGACCCTCCCCAGCTGCCCTGGGGGGGTTTGCTGGGTTTTCGTGGGTGGATGTCACCTAGAAAGTAAAAATTGGCTGAAGTGTTTCTGTTGGAGTGTCTTGGTTTTTGGAAAGACAGGTGTCTGCTAAGGAAGGCAGGAGCCTCCCCTGAAATGGAAAATGTAAACCCCCTCCCTCTGAATTGCTATAAATTTGAAATTAAGGGGCTCTCAGGCAAAAATGTGGCAGCAGGAATAACAGCTCTTTATTGGGGAAGAAAATAAAAGGATAAAATAAACAATGCAGTAAACTAAACCAACACTGGCAGAGTCAGAACCCAGCCTGACACCCTGTGGGTCAGGGTGCTGGCACAGCCCCATTGGAATTGTGGCTCAGCCCTCCTGCAGTGTCAGGGGTGGCTCTGCTGGAGCAGGGATCCTGGGGAAGGGTGGATTCTTCCTCTGAAGCTCCAGGGGAAGAGGCAGCTGCTGTTCCTCTGGGGAATCCAGTGGAGAAGCTGTGCTGGTGTTCCAGAACCTCCAGATTCTATCCAGGTAGGAATGCTTGGCTGGTGTTCCAGAATCTCCAGATTCTATCTGGGTAGGAATGCTTGGCTGGTGCTCCAGAATCTCCAGATTCTATCCAGGTAGGAATGCTTGGCTCCTCCCTCTGGGCTCACATCTCCCAGTGGGATGCTGCAGCTCTTATCAGCCATGCAGGGACATTCCATAGCTGTTATCAGCAGGGGTCTCCCTGAGGGAGGAGTGGGTGTGGGAGAGATAAGGAAAACTGCCCATGAACAGGAGACAGCTGCCATGCAGATGGCACATAGAATACAATTTGCTTGGCAATGCAGGACATGGAGTGAAGGGTTTTCCCCCCTCATGGTTTTTCAGTGATGCTGGAGCTGGGGCTCACACTCATGGACAGCTGAAGTTGCTCTCCCCACTGCTGGAGCAACTCCGAGAGTCAGGCAGTAATTACAAAAGAAAAACCCAGTGGGAGTTGGCCAAAGACAGGAAACAAAATAGATTTTAGAGTCTGGACATAGCAGTTTTTCTCATTTTCTGCAGCCCCAAAGTGAACAAAGGCACTTTGTTGTTTCGGTAACTGTTAGCTCAGCCTGTGTTTCCCAGCAGAATTAGTGCTATTATTAGTGGTCTGTGGAATAATACAAAAAAGGGGAGAAGAAAGCAAAAGAGGATTTCTAAATTTATACAGACAATTGATCTGTATCGTCATCATTTTGGAGCAGATAAGAAAAATACATTTGCATGTTAATTTCCAATTAAAATTAATTAAAATGTCTCTGTTTAACGGCTAACAGTTGGGACATTTGTTCCAGGAATAGAAATGCAATGTTAGCATCTTCTCCTGGAAGAAGATCCACTGTCACCTTGTGGGATTTGACAAAAATTCCTTGCTTGGAAAACGCAGGCTCCTTGCTGCAGCCTCCTGCCTGTCAGGTTGACAGAACCCCTGTGGATGGAGGGGGAAATGCTGCTGGTGATGAGCAGTTGTCCCAGCTGGACTGGGAGGGGTGGAGGTGCTGCTTCTCCAGCTCTGCTCCATGTCTGCCCTCCTTTTCAGGGAATTCTGTGTTCCCATAAACACAGCCCAGCAAATCTGTCCCTCTGAGTCCACAGTGAGCCCTGGCATGGGTGGCAAAGAGCAGTGTTTAAATTTGCCTCATGCTGACAATTGCAGTGTTGATAAAATCTTTTTTAATATTCCAATAATAGGATTTTTTTTTTGCAAACCTACTGGAAGATGTGGAGAGGGACTTGGTACAAGGGTGTGCAGTGGTAGAACAAGAGGATATGGCTTTAAACTGATGGGGAAGGAATTGTTGCTGGGACCATCCAGGTGTTGAGAGCTACTGCTTCCCTATTTCTCTTTAAAATGTGGGATTTGCCATACCAGGATTCAAACAGTAACAGTGGGAAAGGACCAAAATAGTCCTGGAATAAAATTGCCATCAGCAGCAGCTGTATGGGCCAATTAAACTGCAGCATTTCACAGGTGTTGTCAGGAAATGCGTATCAAATCCTCAGACAAATTAGCCTCCTCCTGAATTCCTGGGACTTTCAGCCCCCAAAAAAAACATTTTTAAGCTTTGAAATTGGAAGAAAGACCCAAAAGCCTCTGAAATGCCAACACACGGTGCATCTGATGTGCCCTGACACTGGGAGTGCTCTCCAAGCCACAAACCAGGCTCTGCTTTGGTGCTTTATTTCCTCCTCCATCCCTGCCACCTGCACAGCTAAGTCAGATGTTCAATCACCCAGGAACAGCAGGAAAAAATGAGGATTTTCTGCATGGAAATGGTCTTGGATTCAGGATGGAGATGTCTCAACTGCTCTGATGTTGCTGCTACAAAGAGCAGACAGCAGGACTCACTTCATACCCTGGATAAATTTATGGAGATAGGCAGGGTGCCGTTGCAGCAGGAGCCTTGTGGTTTTGCCAGGTGCAAATCCTGATTTTTCCAGGTACAAATCCTGATTTTTCAGTGGTTGGAGTTCACAGAGAGGCTGGGAGAGGCCAGAGCTGCAGGGCTCAGGGGGGTGGTGGCTGTGGTTGGTGTCCCACAGCCCCAGGGAAACATTCCCACCCCACTGGGGTTTTATCCCCCTGGAATTTCAGCTCTCCAGGCCCAGCCCAAGGCAAAGAAATGGGAATAAATAAAAAAGTCAGTGAGAGAAGGGGGAAAAGATCTCCACAAGTTCTATCAGCTGCTGCTTTGGAGACCACGGGGCAGTTCTTGGCTAGATTGAAGCTCACCCAGCAAATATTCAGCACAGATTTTGGAGAAATTTAGGCAATATTGCGAAGATTTGGCAGGTCTCAGTTGGGAAAACAGGATTTTGAGCTTTTGGAGGGTGCAGTGTTAACATGCAGAGGGCTAATGAGTGACATGCCACATAATTCTTGTTTGTATGGTTTGAAAATGCTGGAATGTCACCAGGGAATCCCAGATTTCCTGTTTTGTGTACCAGGCAGGACATGAATATGGGGACAATATCCATATTTTCAATAAATGTGTTTAATTTTGACAAGAGAGGCTGTGCAGGAGCCACTTTGTTGAACATTTATTTGCAATTACTGCGTTGGAAGATGACATACCCTGCTCTTGCCTCAGAACAGGTCAGCAAGCAGAGGTGGAGCGGTGTCAGCCTCACACTCAGCACTTCCAGCTTCATCACTGGAAAACTAAAGGAAAAAAGCAGGATTTTCTTGCATCCAGTGTGAAAAGCAAGAGCAGTCAGCAATCTCAGGCCAACCTCAGCAGCTCTGACGTGCCCCAGTGTCACTGCAGGCTCATTTCTGTATTTTTGGGGTTCTCCAGGGCTGACCCAGCTCCTCTCCTGCCCTGGCCACCGTCCAGGAAGTGCGGCACTGTTGAGATTGGAACTGCAATCATCAATTAGCTGATAATCACTATTGGTGGAATTATATGTGCTTGGGTTTAAGACAGTGCAGTGGCTGGAAATGGAGCCATTTGTCAGGGGTATAATGGCCTTTTTATGTGCGCAAATTTTTAAACACAATTTCATAAAGAGGCTGCCACGCTCCGTGATTTACTGGGGCAGTAAAAAAATAAAGAAATTACCCGAGGAGTAGAAGATCTCTGTGCATTGAAGTCCTGGAAGTTAATAGAAATATCTCTGTTAACTCCAGGGATTTTCAAACTTTTTTCCTAATGGCTGCTTGTTCCACGTTCCATTTCTAGAAGATGCTGAACCTCCCTGATTATTGCTCCCCTTATTTCACAAGTTACCTGCAAAAATCCTGCACATTCAAAAGCAAAAAGTAACAGAGCCAGGAAGAGATTTTAATCTTTGGCAGATGGTGTGGAGAGTTGGTTCAGCTTCTCCTCTGGCAGTAAATGGGAAAAGAGCCCACACTCCACGGCTGTTAGGAACAAGCCATGTTTAAAATGAATGGATTAATTGGGCAAGTAATGATGTATAGAACAGCTCTGTGCTAGCACGGGAACACTTGTGAATTTACTGCTGAAATTCAACCAAGCCTTAGCATCTCCTTTATGTTCCCAGGGGTGATGGGAGAGTACGAGCCCAAAATAGAAGTGCAGTTCCCAGAAACTGTTCCATCTGCGAAGGGAACCACGGTGAAACTGGAGTGCTTTGCCTTGGGCAAGTAAGTTTGGATCCATTATTATTATTATTAATTATTATTCCTGCAGCTTCTCATGTTTGTGGGTTTGTGGGGTTTGCAGCAGTTCCTAATGACCCGCTTCTCTCAGCAGGAGTTACTTGTGGCCAGTTTTCAGAGCAGCCACAGGGCTTGGGGACTCTTGTTTCTGGAGTAAACACTGGCAACACTTCCTAAATGTTGGGACTGGCAGGAAGATCATCACAAAATGGATGGTTTGGGTTGGAAGGGACCTTGAATCCCCTCCAGTGCCATGGGCAGGGACACCTTCCACCATCCCAGGCTGCTCCAAGCCCCATCTTTTGGACACTTTTAGAGCAGCCACAGCTTCTCTGGGCAACCCCTGCCAGGGCCTCCCCACCTTAAAATGGATGGGTTTTTACCCCAGATTCAGCTGGGTCAAAGCAGCATTTTAATAATAAAATGTCTCCTGATAAACACATTTACATTTATGTTCCACATAACCCCCCCATAACAGAACCTGTTTATAAAACCTGGTAATATCCAACAGATTGAATAATTGTGAGTGACAGCCATAATCATTTAAACTATTGCACTGTGTAGCCCCACCTCCCCTTTAATGGTTCGGGGAAGAATATATGTACCAGATTAGCATAAAATCAATCATCAATTCACGTTTACACTTATGTTCCACATAACCCACCCACATATTAAACCCCTCTGGACCCTGTGCCGGGCCCCTCACTGCGGTGAGGAGGATCAGGAATAGGACATCACGCCATGATCAATATGAAGCCAAATTTATTATCCCCAAAAGGCTATATTTATAATGAGTTTTCTACTGTCCACGTGTCTCTAGCTAATACATGACTGGTTAATCCTGGCTGTGCATGACTGGTTAATCCTGGCTGTTCAAAAATAGAATGCTGATTCGATCTTCTGATTTTTCACGCGCCTTGCTGTGGTCGTCTGGCCCACCCATTGCTTCTCTTTCTTCTCACTTTCTCAAACCTGCTGAGCCTTGATGACTCTTCTTCTTGTATCTTTCTCAAGGGTTACCAACCCCGTTTCTGATATGTCCGTTATCCATGGACATATGCGACGTTTGTGAATGTGTCCATTGTCCATTGTTATTGCGCAATGGCTGAAACTTGACAAGTTTTTTTTCCTTGCAAAAACTCCTCAACACCTCGCAGTGGCCACGGCTTCCTCTGGCAGTGTTTTCTCGCCTTCTTTCCCTTCCTCAGCCCCGTGCCCACCATCAGCTGGAGGCGGAGGGCGGATGGGAAGCAGCTGCCGCGGAAGGCGCGCAGGCACCGCTCCAGCGGGCTCCTGGAGATCCCCCAACTTCCAGCAGGAGGACGCCGGGCTCTACGAGTGCGTGGCTGAGAATGTCAGGGGCAAGAACGTGGCGCGGGGACAGCTGACGTTTTATGGTAAGCAGGCTGCCTGCTTTCTCAGGGCTGCCTCGTTGCAGTCAGCGCAATCCGCAGTTAAATATTTTGTGAGGATGTAATGTTGCAGGGATATTTTTTGAAATGACTCTTTCCTTTCGAACGGGCACGTCTCAGGAAGGGTGTAATTTGAAATAAAACCTGGGCTGAATGGTGCATATTAATTGAGAATCAGAGCAGCTGGAGCAAAAGCACATCCCCAGGAGGACATTGGCATGGAAAACCGTGCTGGAAATGCTTGGAAAAGTCTCTTTTTCCTTCTTGTGGCTGGGGAGGGTAAGACAGGAAATCTAGGGGAGCATCCTCGTGCTACAGCTTGGGGTTTGTGATGTATGGGTTGCCCCAGCTTTTGTGGATAAATTTTAATTGCAAATAGCCAATTAAGAACAGCTTTCAAGTGGATCAGTGATTGAAGAACAGGGGGGAGTTGGGATTTAACAGTGCCCAGGGCAAAGCCCTCTCCGCCTCAAAGGCTTTCTGCACCTGCTCTTCCCTCACTGCAAATCCCCGAGCCAGGCACTGGGAAATGCCAAATTTCAGCTCCTAGGCCTGATCTGTTCAATAGAAGATGCATTCTAATCCCTCTCGATCCTGGTGCTCATCCCCAAATTTCTGCTGGGAGCAGCCCCACAAAGCAAACTAAAGTGTGGTTTTACCTGTGTAGAGGTGAGTGGGAGCTGCAGGGAGGGGATTTAGGGGCACAGGGGGCTGGGTTCTGGTTACCAAGGTTCTGTTGGAGATGCTTTGGAGACAGGAGAAAGCTGCAGGTTCCACACCCAACAGGTGTGCAGAGACCCCCACAGCATCAAGAAAAATCCTGGTTTTGTTGCTCCACTGGTCCCCATCCCAAGTTGTTCAGAGGAAATATGGACCAAAAATTCCAGAGTTTTCTCCCCCAAGTGTTCCTGAGCTCCTGTCAGCAGGGAAGATTGGGTTGAACTCCAGAGAGGATGAGGAGAATGGTTTTTGATTTATAATAATTTTGCCACAGAAAAAAAGAAGTTTGGGAACCAACCCCTTCTGGCAAAACTGAATTGAATGTGGTGGGTAATGTAAGTTTGTTTTAAAAAGTAGGGAAGTTTTTCAAAATTGGAACTATTTCTGAAAGACATTTCATTTAAAACCACAACTTTGGGGGCTTCCATTTCAAATGAACATTTCTCCTTTTAAAACTGAGGGAAATATAAAATGAGAAAACATTAAAAAAGGAAAGAGTAAGAACAAAGTGAAATCTTTCATGTCAAGGGAAAAAATCCAGGGTTGATATGAACAGGTTTTAATTTTTTAAATTAGATTTTTAAAGATTCCTAATTTCTGTGCTGTGCTTTTCTCCCTGATTTTCCCCATGTGGGGGAGTAAATTAAAAGACTCATCAGTTGTAGAGTTTTTGCTGTACCCACAGCCAAAGCTGCTTTTCTTGGAAAGCAGTAAATGGACACTTTGGAACCACTCCCCACCCATAGCACATATCGATGTTACAAATCTCATATTGTCATGAATTTACTGCTCTCGGATCCTACACAAAAGCTGCCAGTGTGGCTCCCTGCTTGCTTTTTCACCCCCATTGTGGCATTTCAGCAGAGAATCTCGAGGATTTTTAGGAACAGGAGTGTCCTGCTGTCAGTCTGTCATGCTGGGAACTCGTTTCCATCCATCTCCTCCCTGGGAGGAGGAGGATTCCCCAGGAGAGGTGGCACACAGGCTCCTCCCCTGCTGCAGGGTTTTAAGGAGAATTTCACTAAAATATCATCCCCATCCTTGTTGTCTTGAGGATGGTTGATTTTCCAGGGAACTAGTTGGGTTTATTTAGGGTAACTTGTGTTTTTGCAGCCAATACTGAAAAATAGATCTTTAAAAAAAAAAAACAAACCAAACCACAACTTCCCATTCCGTACTCTAGGCTCTGGAGTTTTTTGCAGCAAAAATTTTAGGGGAAAGTAACTTATTGTAAACTTTGATACAAAATAGTTGGGAAAAAAATAACATATCTTTTTCTTTAATAATTGGTTTTTTTTTAAAGTTGAGAAATGTTATTTCATTTATTGAAATACACAACTGCAATGCTGGCAGAGCTTTCAGGCTGTTTTTGGAAGGTCGGGGCTGCTGCCTGGAGAGGGAGATGCTCGAAAGGTGCAGAAAGGTGCAGGTTTGAATGGATTTGAGGAAGAAACTTTTTATCATCAGGGTGGGCAGCCCTGGCACAGGTGCCAGGATCCCTGGCAGTGCCCAAGGCCAGGCTGGACACTGGGGCTGGGAGCACCTGGGACAGCTGGGGAGGTTGTCCCTGCCCATGGCAGGGGTGGCACTGGGTGGGACTTTAAGGTCCCTTGCAGCCCAAAGCACGGGGGGGCTCAGGGTGGGCTCGGGGTGCTCTGGGTTACCAGAGGTGCTGCCCCCCCCTGCACTGATGAGCTCTGCAGGTAACACTGAGGCTCCAACAGCTCCACTCCTTTTAAACCCAGTTAGCAGCCTCTGTGCATGGCATAAAATAAGAAAGGAGAAGAAAAAGGAATTCAAATTTACCTTCTGACTGTAGATAACCCAGCATTGTCAGCTTCTCTGTGTGGCTGCTGGAAGTGTTTCAGGGAGGGTTGACTCTGCATGTGTTTCACTCTTGTATCAGCGATTATTTTCTCCTCCCTTAGCATATCAGTGCCACTGAAGTTGTTTGACACCCCTGTTGCAGCAGAAAAGGTTAATTAAATGTGCAAGACCCGTTCTTGCTGCATTTTTCTGTGCTCTGAGCCCCTGCACCAGGCTCTGTTCCACTGCTCTCCACAAACCATTTCTGCCAGGGCTGAGTCCCCCTTGATGGATCGACCTTTCCCATGGAAAACATGGTCCTGTTAATGCAATTACAGAGCTCCCTTCTTGTTCCTTGACTGATGGAGCTTCTGAATGACACATTTCCCTGCTGGCTCTCTTGTTCTCCTGTGTCCCAGCCTCGGGTTAATTCCTGCCAAAGGCTCCTCTTGGGCTGTCCTGTGCAGGGCCAACAGCTCCACTTGATCCTTGTGGGTTTCTTCCAACTCAGAATATTCCCTGATCCTGAATTATCAATTAGACTGCACAGTCTCTTCTTTTCCCACCTTTTAGCAGCTCCAAGTGCTGGTGCTGCCTTCCTGAACCAGGGCAGCTTGTTCCCTGTGCCAGCTGCATCCCATGGCTGAGGCAGGAGAGCTCCCCAGGGCACACAGGGTTCTCTTCTCCCAGTTTCTCCAGATTCTCCCAGGGCCCTCCCCACCCTCAGCTGTGTGTTTTGGGATGCACTCCCATTGACCTGATTGTATTTTTAATCTGGCTGCTCATGAATTTTACATTTGCTAACCCTACCGCAGGGCTAAGATTTATATCCTGAGCAAACAGCAATGCCAACAATTATTTTTTTTTTCCTGGCAGAAGTACAGTAAACAGATTACCTTAACCAGCTAATTTAAAAAGAAATTGCCTTTTTTGTTCATAAAGCCAGCATCAAGGAGATGCTTATTTATTAATGATGTTTAATTCATGGTGAGTTTTAGATGCTGTTTCAGCCCGATCTTCTTTCGTTGTTATTTGTGACCCCAAGGCTGCTCAGCCCTGAGTTTGAGCTCCTCTGATGAGTCAATGCAACATCTTGAGATCCCCTTCCCCAACAAAATATTTCACCTGAATAACAGAAAATATTGAAAAATAGCTGCTGGCTGAGGTTGATATGAACCTGGGGCTGGGAGAGGGACAGCTCAGGGGGAGGGCTGAGGAGCTGCACCACCACTGAGAATGTTTGTTTGCTGGGATTTGGACACAAAATGTGGGATTTGGCCCTGGCTCTCACAGTCAGATCCACGCTGGGAAATATTCCAAGCTCCAAAGCAGCTCAGCTGGAGCCAGCACAGATGGAGGTGCTGCCTCAGCATCACCTGCGTTGCTCCAGCACCTCCCATCCTCTCCTGCTCTGGCAAGGCAAGGAAAGGAGGGGAAAAATTGCAGCTCAAATGCTTTCCAAAAGTGTCAGCACAGCAGCATCTGCATTAGCAGACAGACAGACTTGTCTGTCACTAATTACAGTTCTGTGCAGCAATTTTCTGAGATATTCAGCAAAACCCCATTCAATTGGCTGGGCCCTTTTCAGATTACATCCTTCCCACCAGGAATTTGTGAGGCTCCTTAATTTTTGCAGTGAAAAGGGCCCTCCTTTCATCAGTGGGCCTGTGTTTTATTTGGGCAAAAGCCACTTTGTGCCACTCTGTAAAAACAGCCTCGGATGTAAATCAGATTTTGCTCTTCATTATGGTCAGAGTCCTAAAAAGGAAATTTGCACAAGTGAACATCAGGCAGTTTTATGTCTGCTCAGTTTAGGTCCCAAATCACAAATAATTTGCTGAAAATTTGAATAAAGGGAGTTTCTGGACTGATAAAAAGACAAGAAAATTCCTGTACATATTGTATTATTACTATATTATTAATTATCTTTCCCACCACTCACCAAGAAAACCCTATTGTCACCTTTTACACAGGTAAGAGTTAGTACAGGGAGGAGAAACTCTGAGTTTTTGAATTCTTTGCTGCCCAAGGGAGGTCTTGCATCTAGAACACAGGACAGAACACATTCCTGCACAAAATTGTTTCTCATCAGCTTTTCCTTTTCCAAGGGATTGCTGGAGCTCTGCTTCCAGAGGGAATCCAATTTTTGGAGATTCAGAAAAAGTCACATGTTATTATCATTGTTGCTTGGAGAAACCATCTCTCCAGCAGGAGAAGCAAAAAATACAAATAGGGTGAAACACGAATAGAAATGAAATGTGAAGGCTCCCCCTGGAACACCCCACTCCTCCCACCCCTGAGCAGCTGCAGTTCAGTGTCAGGATGGAAAATAACCAAACCCATGAGGAGGGTCCCTGTGGTGTGCCTTGTGACACCCACAGCCCACAGAAACTGGGGAGAAAATCCTCTCATGGTGCAGAAACAGGAGGTAAACGAGAGGAAGGGATGGCTGAACAGGTTTATCAGCTGGGCTAACTCCTTCAGATTTCCTCTGTTTCTTTTCCTCTGATGTTTAATATTTAGTGCAAAAGAAACTCCAGGCTGGGTTGGTAAGGTCAGTCCTTGCAGAGTTTCCAAAGACTCAGCCAAATGGAGATTTATTTATTTTATTTTTTTTTAGGCACAGCATTCCAGCCAGATTGGTTTTGGTGCAGGATTTGCACACTTGGAGTTGTAGAGATTCCAAAGAGTCCTTGAGGTCAGGAGGGAGGAAAGGAAGAGAGAGGAGCAGTGGTAACTTGAGATCCTGGTTTCTGTGATCTTTTGGGAAGGAAACAAATCAGGATTGAGGGGTTTGTGCATCAGGAGCTGTGTCCCCAATAGGGGCAGGACCTTACACACTGGCTGCACTCTTCATTTCCAATTTACTCATCTGCTTTCTCCCATCTGGTTGTTTTGGGTT